>JAYEPQ010000012.1:38850635-38898135 GCA_036321105.1 Dracaena cambodiana
CAAATAATTTTCCATTGTCTATAGAAAGAGGCATGCATGCAGGGAAATAATAGAGGCCTGAAGGAGTGAGACCATGACAGAACAGCATGGAGATAAATGAGAAAGAAACAAAAACTATGTAAAGAAATCATGCTTGTGCCAGAAGGAGGAAGATATCGATAAATGAAGGAAGATCGCAGCTTCAAGTCAAATTAAGAAGGGGCTTAAACAAGCGCAAGGGAACACAAACTGCTGTTGAAAGCTCTAAATGGATGAGATAGATACCAAAAATAATATATATATATATATATATAGTTCATGCCAGCACTTTATGGAGATTTCAAAGGGGAACTACTCTGAAGGAGAACTATTAATTTGTGAGTTCGTGGGTAAAAAACTTGAGAAGGAGCTCTTGTGATTCAAGATCATTGATCAACGTTAACATCGTTGCTAGACATCGATCATATAGTTATGTGGTAAGATCATGCATGATGATGAGTAGATAATCTTATTACTTATTGACTTGTGACTGTAATTTTAAATAAGAGTAGACCACATAGATTATTATTGAAATTTGGGTGAGTTAGATAGAGGTATTTTTAAATCATTGACAGCAAGTGTAGTACAAACAACTAACTTCATAAAGATCTATTCCCGGAGCCATTTTCAACAGGGATTTTTATGGGCCAAGTGTTGCATAATCAGCCAGTTTGCATATGAAAATATGCCTAGAGGGTACATGCACTGGACTTTGTAAAACGTATATTCAGATTTTAAGGGACCGTTTGGATATCGGCAAGTGCCACTGCAAGTTGTATATTACTGTAAGTGTATTGAAACAATAGAAATTACTGCAACTTGTATAATTGCTTTTTATTTTATTTGGGACTTGCAACCGGTAAGTAGAGTTACAAAAGTTTCCTAATTTAATTTTTTATTTTCAAGTTTTATGTGAAGAATTATATTTATGGGGTATTTACAGATTTATCCCTTAAATCTTTATAAATTATAGTTTAGTCCCTCAAATCTTCATATTTAGGATTCTGTCTTTCAAATCTTGTTACTACAATTTAGTTCCTTCACTAACTTTCGTTAGCCCAGTTTATTTTTTGACCTGATTTTTCCATTTTACCTCTCCTCTATTCTCCTTTTCTTCGTTCTTTCTCATGATCTTCTCCTTTTTTTCATTATTCCTCTTTTCTTCATTCTTCCTCCTCTATTCTCCTTCCCTCTCCTTTTCTTCATTCTTCCTCCTCTCTTCTCCTTCCCTCTTCCTCCTCTCTTATCATTTTCTTCATTCTTTCTCTTCTATTCTCCTTCCCTCTTCCTTCTCTATTCTCCTTCTCTCTTCCTCCTCTATTCTCCTTCTCTCTTCCTCCTCTTTTCTCATTTTCTTCATTGGATTCATTGGTTTTCCTTATTCTTCTTCTTCTCTTCTATCTCTCTATTCTTCCCTTCTTTTTCTTTATAGGGGTATTTAAATTATTTTATTATTTAAAAAAAGTAAAAAATTAAATTCTGCTGTTTATTTGGACGGAAAAATTCATGGAGGAACTAAATTGTAGTAACTTAAAAGATTTGGGGGACTAAATTCTAAATATGAAGATTATGAAGATTTGAGGGACTAAATCATAATTTATAAAGATTCAAGGGACAAACCTATAAATTTATCAACACTGTCATCATTGTTTGAGAGATAGAGAGAAAAAGTGTTGTACATACCTTTTTGCAACTGCGGTTGTAACAAGTGTGTAACTCGATGCAACTGCAAGCAAAACCGAACGGCAGAAAATACCTAATTACAACTTCAGTTACAAACATCCCCACTTGCAGCTACAAGCATACAAATTTAAGCCAACAATGATTTTTACAAAGAAATGATAACGATATTAAAACACATGTTTCTAACTTTAGCATCTAGAACAGTACTAAATAAAATATACAGATAACACTTCAGATATATTAAGATATATTAAGTGTGAAGTGACAGCAGAAAAGCATCAATAGCAGTGAGATAAACAATATAAAAGAAAGAAAGCAAGTTGCAATGAAAACATACTTTTATTGCATTGGGCTAAAGCCCACTTCACAAAGGTCTAAGGACAAACAGCCCCAAGTAAAAATACAAGTCGGGAAAAAGCCAAGATCAATGATCCCCAGCTAGGAATGAGAATCAACGCATTAGCCGGCCAAATTTTGGTCATGTCTATATAAAATTTTAAATTAAAAAAAATAAATTTTTTATTTTTAGTACAAAATTTTATATAGTTAAGATCAAAATTTAGTCCGTAGACATGTCCATTGCCATTTCTATCCCAAACTAAAGCATCCAACTCAAAAGAAGACATCTGGGCAACTCTTTTGAAATCATATGAGCATCATGTGATATATAGCCTATAGGAAACTCGGATTATGAAACAAATTAATCGCGAAACGAAACTCTCTAAAGATAAGGATCCTCATTGCTAAGAAAACTTTATTCGTCTATTATAATATCGTAACCTATCTCTAAGCACGAAAATTTTGTAGCTCAAATTCGGTTACAAGTCCAAGTCCCAACCACCTAAAACCAACTATAAAAACCCTCATCCGCAGGGGAGGTAGGGATTGAATCCAAGATACATAACATGATTTTTTATTCCAGTAATTTCAGAGCTTGTAAATTTGAGAGATAAAAGAGAGAATGATTTTGAGAGAATTATAATCTATTTCTACAATAAATAACAAGTCGAATGATTGACCTTTCACCAAAGACGTATGCAGGACATTCATTTCTGCCAAATCTCGTTAATTACTATCTATTTATTCTCCGACCGATTTACTGCCAGACAATCACCTTGCAGGCTGCTTGCCTAATTTTCATTAAGTTGGTGACTTGCTTCTGCATCTAAATTGACCTAGTCTCAACCTACTGCTTTGTTTGATGCTAAGGTTATTTCTGCAAACCTAACTAGATAATTTTAGACATCAACAATTAGAGCCATTTATGGGAACCAACAACCAACATGCTAGACGCATGCTCAAGAAGACAACCGAATGAGATACCCTCGCGACAAGATGTTGAAAAGCAAATTGCAAACTTTTTTTTACCATAAACGGTGGGTGATCCCCCCGCGTTCCATTAATCAGTCATTAACGAAACAAGTTACAATATATAATTCCTCATTCGTGAGTAGACATTACAAATAAAATAAAATAAAATAATGTCAAACGAGAGCCACTAAAATAAAATAAAATACAGAGAAGTTGGATCTGCTGTAGATACTACCAATAATATGGTGGTTGTCTTGATGTCCAAGATTGTTATATCGTCCAGCTTTTAACCCAATCGTGTTGTAGACCAGATTCATTTAAAGTAATTGTTTAGTATTGTATGATCCTTTCCACAACCAATCAATTTTCGGTACCCCACGGGAGCTCTGTCAAAGCCTAGATTCAAGTGCTTATTTGTGATTTTTAGCACTCCCATAGGGACTGGGCTCCATTCCCACCTTATTCTCACAGATTAAGCACCTCCACCTGCTATTACATTATGGCCCGCATCTATATAGTCTAGTTGTTGGCTGTTTGATTATATCTCTTTCCTCTAAGCACCTAATCTTTCAACATGATGATACACGTGCTCACGTACCTTTTAATTTTCTGACCGCAACAAGTCTACCATGTCAAATAAACCATGTGTATCTGCATCTCCATGGTCCAATACTAGACCAACAAGGCCTGTTTGCATTTTGAAATTCAAGTTCTACCCCAACTAGCCAATATTTATTTTTAAAAAGGCCCAATTGAGGTTTGAAATTCATTATTCAAATACCCTAAGCCCACATGCCCATTTTGTCATGACCATATCATTCACCTTGAGACCACATCTCGGACCTCCAACCATAGATCTCCTCACCCGTCCTGTCACATCCGCGGACCTCCTGAAGCTGCTTGTTCTATCACAACCGCAAATCTCCTCGCTCATTCTCACCGGCTAGCGAATCACGCAAGGGGAGCTTTCAGTTTCGCTAGCAGATGACTGGCCATATCTCTAAGATCAGAAGCGGGTCCTTCTCCCTTTCGCTTGGTGGGGACGTGCAGGGATCTCTTCTCTAGAGAACGGCCAGCCGGATCGCATTCGACGAGAAGGTTTGTCAACTCAAGAAGGGGGAGGTCCAGGAGTCGCTCCCTCTGGCTCCATCCCTATACGACATCACTCCCTCTCCGGCAAGATAACCTCGGCCCTCCTTCGGTCAGAGTCGATTCCCACTCCGTTTGGATATGTGATCCTTCCCCCCTCATCCATAAAATCTCATATCATGAGATATAGTTCCCATTTCCTCCCTTCTTTGATGGCTCTGCTTTGGCATTGGGTTGTGGGAAGTTTGGATCTAAGGGATCAAGGGGGTGGGGGGAGGGAGAATATCAGCGGTGGTCCTGCCACCCCCTCTCCCAATTTGTGGATTTTTGGGATAGAGAGAGAGAGAGAGAGAGAGAGAGAGAGAGAGAGAGAGAGGGAGAGCAAATTGCAAGCTTAGCACAAGCATTAGTGAATACAAATATTTTTGTCACTCAAGTGCAATTTCAAGAACTAATCAGAAAAATAGCAAAGATCGTCATGCAATAAGGATCTGGCCTCTGATGGAAGGCCAATATTTAGAATCCTTAAAGGGAAGCGTCAAATAGACCTAAATGAATCCTGAAGGTAGAAGAGAAACAACCTCTCATGTTGATGCTCAAAAGATTGAGTAAAGAAACCAAAATGAGGTGAAATGAAAATAGGGGTAGAACAAAGTCGAGTTATCATTCTCAATATGAAGATAGATGTCAAATAAGCTTAGTAAAGACTCTGACTAGGATTCCGAGGACCATAAACATCTCTATAAAGGGATTCTCCAAAAGGAGTTTGAGTTTTAATTTTTATGCGAATGTTAGACTGTTTTCATCGTAAATAATTTTTTTAATCAAGTTTTGATATACCCCCAAGATTCTTTCTTCGAATCTTTTGAATTTTTCTTCAACTGAAAGATAAAACAACTTTATTATTCATTGTGTTTTCTTTTCAAAGAGATTCAGAGAGATACATTATTTCAGTTTTAGGAGAATCATCAGGATTTTGAGAGAGATTCAAACAAAACTGAGAGGGAAGAAGCGTGCAGAAATGATCTTAATATTTGATTATAAACTTATAGTAAACATGAACTTTTCAAGCGAGCACATAGAAATTTGGGGGATTTAGATCTTCTCCAAACTATTTAAATTTTCGTTCCTCTCTTTTTTTAATCAACAAGATTTGACTGTATGCTAATCTATAAAATCAACAACTGCCATAAAAATTGCAGTACTAAATCAGATGGAAGATTGATTTAAACATGATAAGCTCTAAGTTTAATTAGAAGATAAGACAAGATTATCATCCAATTAGCTAAAGATGCACAAAGAATTCTTTAGTTTTTTTCTTTTTTTCTGCTATTATCGTTAAAAAAAATCTAAAGATGAATAAAAAATCTTCTGAGATATCTTGCATTGGATTTAAACTTATTATACTCATTAACCTAGGTTAGTTAATATTCAATGAGGGGATATTTGAATAAATAGTATTGAATAGCCAATGAGCAATGTTTCTAGTGGCATCACTTCTCTCTAATTTGTGAGAAGTTCCGAGTTTGACTTTCGATGAAGAGTTAGTTTGGAAAACGTTACAAAGAATATGTGCGCGAGTTCGATTGAAAAAAAAAAAATGGAATAACAAAAAGGCCTTCAAACCCGAAAGATAATGCAAATATAACTTAGATGGTAATTTTAGAAAGTTCATATGTGAGTATAGTTCCATTTTGGATAGAATAGAAAAAGTTTATGGATTTAAATACAAAGTTGGGGTCTCTACCCATCAACTTAAGATTTTAGGTCAGATTAGTTTTTAATTTTGTATTTAAAACCCATCATCTCCAAGCGACTTTGGAGTTCCTCCATGTTGATGGGTTCAGACCAATATTTGAGATATTCTACAATGGTTCACTTTTAAGCAATTCTACAAAAGATTTAAGTTTTCGAATTCTACTTGTATCAGACAACAACATTTAAAAGGAAATTAAAGAAAAATAATTGATGCTCATAAAGTGTTAGTTAATTTTAAGGAGGAGACATTATGTTAAAATATAATATATGTTGATGATGGAAATAAATCCCTTTACGATTACTACTAATCAGCATTATCACATCTACATCATAAGAAAGCAAAGAAATTAAAGTTCACTTGGATCATTGACCTCATCGATCTTTCTTTAAGCACAAGTACTTAGATCATTAACCTTTACGTTACACCATCTTGCGATGACAATGAAAGAAACTCAGTTAAATTAACTAATGGCTGCTTACCTTCATACGAGACTTAAATTAAGCCTATATAATTAAGTGTTAGATCTTCTTTAATCAGAAACAAAACTGTGAATGAATCATTCGTCTAGTGACGCCAATGATTTCGTTAGCCTAACTACTATAGACCACACATGCGAGATTAAAAGTGCAAGTTGTCAGCAAAGCTGGAATCCAAAATCACAAAAATAATATTACATCAAATTGTCCATGCCACCTTACTACTGGCACTAAAAGATTGCTTGGTTAGGAATTGCAACTCTTAAAATTGGTTTTAATTCATAAGTGGGGTTGTATGTAGGATTCTTCTACTGTTTTGCTGTAGTTGTAGTTGTAAAATTTTGTAACTATAATTACAACCACTTATTGCTTGTATTAATTACTGCTGCGGAAGAAAAGTGTACGATGACTTACGTTTGTCAACTGTAAACAGTAATTATATTATTAATGAAAATTGGCACTTTTCGGAATTCTTGAAAATAAGAATCTTAAAATTTAAAAACTTTTGCAACTCTATTTTACCACTTGCAGCTTTCAGTCCAAATACAGTAATAAAAGTTACAATAACTTTTATCATTACACTTTTATTTACAACAAAATTACAACTTGTAGTTTATCAATTTTATGTGCCCGCAGGCACGTCCTAGCAGAGCAAAATTATAACTTATAGCATATTAGACTTGATTCGTTTGCGTCAATAGGTTATGAATACAATTTTTAATGTAAATATTAGACTTGATTGGTGTAATACCCTAAATTTCGAGCTACTTGTATTGCTAGTGGTGCCGAATAAGTCAACCGAAGTCAATTTTGGACACCGAAATAATTCTCGGTTAACATAACTTTAAATTTACAAATCCAAATGATATTCAGTTTTTGCGATTATTAATTTTGTAATATTTAGGATTTTTGGAGATTTTTCTTACGAGGCCGAAACATACTCCCAAAATTGCTAATTTAATAAAATTAAAATTATCCTTCTAATTATTTCGAAATTTCGGTTCATTTATTCCGGACATCGAAATAACAAACGGATAATTTTGTAGTGTTCCTCTCGTTGAGCACTACGTCCTACATAAATTTGGTAGTATTTGGAGAATGTTATACGAAATCAAAATTATTAAATTATTAAATAAATTAATAAATTAAAAAAATAAAATAGGGAATCATGTGTTCATGTGTTGTGCTGTGTTCATGTGTTGTGCTTTCGTGACGAACAAAAGGGGAGTGGCAGTTAGGTGGCAAACTGAGAGGAAAAGAAAAAAAATAAAAAAATATATAAAAACTTCTCCCTTATCTCCCTCCCTCACTCTCTCACTCCCTTTGCTGCACCAACTCCATTCTCACCCCCTCTTCTCCTCTCGGCCAAAATCAACAGAAGAAAAATAAAAAATAAAAAATAAAAGAGAAAGGATAGGAAAAATCAAACCGAACCGATGATTCGAACGAAATATTCGAGATCGAGCCAAAGCAAGTAATACTGCTATTTTCGTTCTTTTCATTATTTTATTTATATCTATTTTTGTTCGTTTCTTTATTTAATTTAAATTTGCGTACGTAAATTATCTTGTAAAAATGCTTGATTCATATTTTGCACCATTAACTGATATTGAGAACTGAACTATATTAGTGGGTCAAATTTAACATGGATATTGTGATATTTACTATTTTTAATTTAAAAAAAAAAGAAAAGAAAAGGAAATTTTCGTATGCCAAAATTATGCAAAATACAGTTTGCATGCAAATAATAATTTTGCATGCAAACCGTGGACCTTCACGTATACAAGTAGAGTGAAAAGAAAAAGAAAAGAGAAAAAAAAAAAGAAGAAAAAAAAAAGAGTAACTGGGATTGCCCAGCCCAGAAGATAAAGAAAAAAAAAGAGAAAGAGAAAAAAATTAGAAATAGGGAACTGGGCCAGGACCAGCCCAGTAAAAAAATAAAAAAATAAATAAAATAAAAAAAGTGGGCTGGATTTAACTTGGGCCAGAAAAAAATATATATAAAATAATAATAATAATAGACTGGGCCGGCCAGCCCAGCCTAGTAAAAGAAAAAGAAAAAGAAAATAAAAATGAGTGGACTTGGGCCTGAGCTGGACAGAAAAGAAAAGGAAAATAAAATTAAAATAAAGATATGAAAAAATGGGAATTTAGTAGGCTTGGGCTTGATGGATTAAATAATTAAGAGATTTAAATTGGACTTAGCTTGGATTAATTGGACATAATTAATAATAGTAATAAATTAGATTTTAATTAAAAGAGAAATGCATATTAATATATATAATTGAGCCTAGAAATGTAATAAATGCATACGTTGGGTTTAAAAAAATAATGCAGTATTATTATATGATTCACTTGATTCCCAAATTGGGTTATTAATTGACACTGAGAATGAAATCTGATTATTGTAATATTTTTGATGATATGCATTGTGGTACAATTGTACACTAACATCTATCTTGCTATAAGTCATGTGCCTTGATATTACAAATCATGTGTACTAATATATCATGTGTTAATTTATCATACTACAAGTTATGTGTTTTACATGTTATGAGTTTTGATATTACAAGTCATGTATTTTACATGTCACGTGCTTTTATATTACAAGTCATGTGTTTTAATATTACAGATCATGTGTTATGATACTACATGTCATGTACAGTCATGGAAATGCAAGCATGTTATCATGAATTGAAAAACAATAATAAACAAATAAATGAAAAATAAAATTTTCATGTACATAATTCATTATGAACACGGGGACGGGAGAAACTATATGATGGATAAGAGCCTTGCCGTATAAGAATTGATTGTAATGTTAGGGCCGGAATTCTTTTATTGCAGCAGTATGTCCGTTACTGTAATACAGTACGGAACTTGATTGTAGCGCCTAGCGGCATGTCATGGTTCAGCGCCATGAATATTGTGGTCGGGTCCCGGGTATGCACGGGCACTTATACGACAATGAAAAATAGCGCTTATTTTATCCATTAATACAGTTTCTATAATTAAATTGGAAGATGACTGAGACCAATAGAATATATGATTAAATAGATAGAGTAGTTATTGTCATGTTCATTTATTTATGCTTGACTTCATATTAATTTATATGTTGCCATCATGTTAATTTATATGCACACAAACAACACTGATATAAACATGCTCATGCGCACTGATATTTCTGTACTATGATAGTACACAATTTCTCTTTTTAAATGTATTACTTGCCGGGTTTAATCCCCTGGGTTTTGAACTCAGATTTGGAATGTGAAGAAGGGGATCCAGCCCGAATTGAAGATCCGTACTTCGTTGGACAGATCGAGTGACAATAGGAAATCGAAGTACCCCTGGAGAACTTTTGTATATTTTGTTTATATTTTCTTTTGTCTGGGCACTGCTTTTCTCTTTGACTCTTTTGTGTTCATATTTAAAGCAGTGTGCCATGTTATGTAACGAACTCTTTGTATAAATGAAATCATTTCAAGTTTCAGACACGTTATTTATTAATCTGATTGTGGCAGTAGTTACGGTTATTCCAAGATCCTGTGACAGTTGGGTTGTCTAGCGCAAGTAATAAGTAACGTCCTCCGTTTTGGGAAGCAGCTGAAAAACGGGGGCGTTACAGGATGGTATCAGAGCCTAGGTTTAGGTGGAAGATCATAGGACTACTGCCACATAAGAACATGTCTGTGACTTATTCGTAATAATTGTTTCTTATTCTTTGATACCTATCAGATCTAGTATCGTGCCTATCCTATTGTTTTCTATTCGTTTGAGGTATCTATCTTGAATTCTTTTTATTGATTCTTATCTGGACCGTTGCAGAATAATGTCGATCCGATCTTCTTCAAGTATGAGTGTAAGTCCGATAGATGATATGTCTGATCTTAGGAGCCATGAAAAATTGGCATTCGATCAAAATCGGTGTCTAAAATTTGGAATTTTCTAAATAAACAGATCAGAAAATCAGTTAGAATATGTCTGAACAAATGAATGTAATAAATCATTTGAGAAATTAAAACGGAGTCTAACAACAGTACCAGTTCTAGCAATTCTTGATATTTCTGCAGAGGGCATATTCATGCTCTATTTTTATATCATTCGATAAGCAAAGTAATTCTGTAGGCCGTGCATTTAAGATTTAAATTTTCATCTATACTAAGAATTTCAGACGAAGTTTAAATGAATTTTTAAGTACAAATTTCTTTGGAGAAATATAGTTACATTTGGACATAACTACTATGCCAATCTTAATCATGTGAGATCTAATATTTTATTGAGTTCCAGTATTATTAATAGGAAAGAAGGATGAGAGTAAAAAGTTGTGTGTGGACTATAGAGGTTTAAATATAGTAACAATAAAAAAAAAAAACATATCCACTACTTATGATAACTAATCTATTTGATCAATTGAGAGAAGGAACAGAATTCTCGAGGATAGATCTTTATTTGGGATTCTGTCAAATAAATGTCCGAGCAGAAAATATTTCAAAAACTGCATTAGAACTAAACATAGTCACTATGAATAATTGGTGATACCGTTTTCAGTAACTAATGCTCCAATAATATTTATAAATTGATAATGAACTATAAAAAAAAAACAACCTTTGGAAGAATAAGTGTAAAAATATAAAGAGATCTTAGAACACTGAGAATTTTATAGAATTAGTCAAGTTGAAAATAAAGGATAAGAAATTAATAATAAAGTATAAATTTTATCATGGCGGAACATGACATTGTATCTTGTTACTCAAGTTAGGCTTATCTTTCCAAATGATTGTCTTATCCATTGCTTTTGTTGACCATTTCCCATTTGACATTTATCTTTCATCTGAATATTATCATAATATGATTCATGTCTTAAACCTTTTATATCACAAGTCTTATTAAGTTGGCGAGGCAATATAGAGATGTATTCTCTGGCGCCAGCAATTGCAGTCGCTTGATAAGATCATCTTGTGTAATTGAATTCTGTAGTCATGAATTCACTTTTATCTTATATCCCTACCATTTATAGTCTTGTTATTTCAGTATTGTAATAGTTCTGATTTATTCTCTCTTATAAAATTCATTACAATATATAATAGGACCCTAGGAATGGACTCTATAAAAATATTTGTCACTTATATCTTTTCCATTACTTAATCAGGATGGCGTGGCACATCGAATTGGTAGCAGTTATTCCTGATTAAACTCTGTCTTACTTCTGTATTCCTTCTCCCAAATAAAACTTCAAGAATAAATTGGGAATCTTATCTATCCATTATCATTCCTATCAAAAATGGAAGTCGTTCATGATGTATTCTATATATCATAATTGAGAAAGCGCTTAGTTAGAAGTACAAAATAATGAATATATCAAAAATAAACTTGAGAAAAGGCTTAAAGTTTTATGATTGTTCCAGAAGAAATAAAACATAAATATGAGAAGCGGTATGTAAGGATTCTTAACCAATGGGAGAAGTCTTGAAGGATAAAGTAATATTATTAGTTCTTATTTTATGGGATATACAATCACCAAGAGATTCAGTTTGAGAGCTTGAAAAGGATATCAAGATAAAATACATATACCCTTTCTCATGATAAAAAACACCAATTAAATTTCGAGGACGAAATTTTTTATTAGGTGGGTAGGATGTAATACCTCAAATTTCGAGCTACTTGTATTGCTAGTGGTGCCGAATAAGTCAACCGAAGTCAATTTTGGACACCGAAATAAATTTTGGTTAACATAAATTTAAATTTACAAACCCAAATGATATTCGGTCTTCGCAATTATTAGTTTTGTAATATTTAGGATTTTTTGAGATTTTTCTTACGAGGCCGAACGATACTCCCAAAATTGCTAATTTAATAAAATTAAAATTATTCTTCTAATTATTTCGAAATTTCGGATCATTTATTCCGGACATCGAAATAACAAACGGATAATTTTGTAGTGTTTCTCTCGTCGAGCACTACGTCCTACATAAATTTGGTAGTATTTGGAGAATATTACACGAAACCAAAATGATTAAATTATTAAATAAATAAATTAATTAATTAAAAAAATAAAACATTGAATCATGTGTTCATGTGTTGTGCTGTGTTCATGTGTTGTGCTATCGTGACGAACAAAAGGGGAGCGGCAGTTAGGTGGCAAACTGAGAAGAAAAGAAAAAAAATAAAAAAAATATAAAAAAAATATAAAAACTTCTCTCTTATCTCCCTCACTCACTCCCTTTGCTGCACCAACTCCATTCTCACCTCCTCTTCTTCTCTCGGCCAAAATCAACAGCAGGAAAAAAATAAAATAAAAGAGAAAGGATAGGAAAAATCAAACCGAACCGAGAATTCGAACCAAATATTCGATATCGAGCCAAGCCAAGTAATACTGCTATTTTCGTTCATTTCGTTATTTTATTTATATCTATTTTCGTTCGTTTCTTTATTTAATTTAAATTTGTGTTCGTAAATTATCTTATAAAAATACTTGATTCATATTTTGCACTGAGAACTGAACTATATTAGTGGGTCAAATTTAACATATATAGATATTGTGATATTTACTATTTTTAATTTAAAAAAAAGAAAAGAAAAGGAAATTTACGTACGCCAAAATCATGCAAAATACGGTTTGTATGCAAATAATAATTTTGCATGCAAACCGTGGGCCTTCACTTATACAAGTACAAGTAGAGAGAAAAGAAAAAGAAAAGAGAAAAAAAAAGAAAAGAAAAAAGAGTAACTGGCCTGGCCCAGCCCAGAAGATAAAGAAAAAAAAGAGAAAGAGAAACAGATTAGAAATAGGGAACTGGGCCTGGCCCAGCCCAGTAAAAAAATAAAAGAAAAAATAAAATAAAAAAAAAGTGGGTCGGATTTAACTTGGGCCAGAAAAAAAAATATAAAAATAATAATAATAATAATAGACTGGGCCGGCCAGCCCAGCCCAGTAAAAGAAAAAGAAAATAAAATTAAAATAAAAATATGAAAAAGTAGGAATTTAGTAGGCTTGGACTTGATGGATTAAATAATTGAGAGATTTGAATTGGACTTAGTTTGGATTAATTGGACATAATTAATAATAGTAATAAATTAGATTTTAATTAAAAGAGAAATGCATATTAATATATATAATTGAGCCTAGAAATGTAATAAATGTATACGTTGGGTTTAAAAAAATAATGCAGTATTATTATATGATTCACTTGATTCCCAAATTGGCTTATTAATTGACACTGAGAATGAAACTAGATTATTGTAATATTTTTGATGATATGTATTGTGGTACAATTGTACACTAACATCTATCATGCTACAAGTCATGTGCCTTGATATTATAAATCATGTGTACTAATATATCATGTGTTAATTTATTATACTACAAGTCATGTGTTTTACATGTCATGAGTTTTGATATTACAAGTCATGTGTTTTACATGTCACGTGTTTTGATATTACAAGTCATGTGTTTTAATATTACATATTATGTGTTATGATACTACATATCATGTACAGTCATGAAAATGCAAGCATGTTATCATGAATTGAAAAACAATAATAAACAAATAAATGAAAAATAAAATTTTCATGTGCATAATTCATTATGAACACGGGGACGGGAGAAACTATATGATGGATAAGAGCCTTGCCGTATAAGAATTGATTGTATTGTTAGGGCCGGGATTCTTTTACTGCAGCGGTCTGGGTGATTACTGGATCACCAATTGATATTTACCCAGAGTGGTATGTCCGTTACTGTAATACAGTACGGAACTTGATTGTAGTGCCTAGCGGCATGTCATGGTTCAGCGCCATGAATATTGTGGTCGGATCGCGGGTATGCATGGGCATTTATACTACAATGGAGAATAACGCTATCTTATGCATTAATACAGTTTCTATAATTAAATTGGACGATAACTGAGACCAATAGAATATATGATTAAATAGATAGGTAGTTATTGTAATGTTTATTTATTTATGCATTTATTTATGCTTGACTTCATGTTAATTTATATGTTGCCTTCATGTTAATTTATATGCACACAAACAACACTGATATAAACATGCTCATGCGCACTGATATTTCTGTACTATGATAGTACACAATTTCTCTTTTCAAATGTATTACTTGTCGGGTTTAATCCCCTGGGTTTTGAACCCAGATTTGGAACGTGAAGAAGGGGATCCAACCCCAATTGAAGATCCGTACTTCGTTGGACAGATCGAGTGACAATAGTAAATCGAAGTACCCCTGGAGAACTTCTGTATATTTTGTTTATATTTCGTTTTGTCTGGACACTACTTTTCTCTTTGATTCTTTTGTGTTCATATTTAAAGCAGTGTGCCATGTTATGTAATGAACTCTTTGTATAAATAAAATCATTTCAAGTTTCCGACATGTTATTTATTCATCTGATTGTGGCAGTAGTTACGGTTATTCTAAGATCCTGTGACAGTTGGGTTGTCTAGCGCAAGTAATAAGTAACGTCCTCCGTTTTGGGAAGCAGCTGAAAGACGGGGGCGTTACAATTTGTTTGCGTTTTTGAAAAATAGATTTATGATAGTAACTGATACGAAAAGATATGGATTCTAGATATTTAAATAAGAAGATATTACTTGATAGAAATGAATAGAGAAAAATAGAAATGAATGGAGAAGAATTATCAACGTGACTGATGCAACATGATTCTCTTTTAGTTCATATAGCCTATCCCAAGTACTTGGGATAAAAGAATTAGTTGTTGTAGTTGTAGATTTATAGTAGTGACTAGTATTCACCAAATCTTTATGTTTCCATATTTTAGCTTTTCATTATTCAATCATAGAAAGAGATCAGGATTTAATGATGATGATGAGAGTTTTTTCCTTAACATTTTTTTTTATCCTTTGTTTTATGTATCTTAGATCATGAAAGGAGTATAAAAAGGCAGTATAGATTTGGTAAGATTCTCTAATATATTATTAAAAAGCCATAAGATTTTCTCTCTTACAAGTTGATTTAAAAAAAAAAAAATTAAAAAAACCAAATCCCACATGTTTCCCATGAAAACCAAGGAAACCAATTAGCACCAAATCCCTCGCCACGTCAGGATTTTTTCCACATCCAAATTCTGAAAAAAAAAAAAAAAATTATACTCAGACCCTTGTAGTATGAGAAGTGTATAATTTATCATCTCTAAAGTTTAAAA
Organism: Dracaena cambodiana; assembly: GCA_036321105.1. Classification (NCBI taxonomy): domain Eukaryota; kingdom Viridiplantae; phylum Streptophyta; class Magnoliopsida; order Asparagales; family Asparagaceae; genus Dracaena; species Dracaena cambodiana. The sequence goes on from JAYEPQ010000012.1 coordinate 38,866,148, forward strand.
CTCTCACTTAAAGCTCCTAAACCGCAGAAAAAAACTGACAGGAAAGTTGAGACGAAAATATTTTTTCCGCCGTCCAGGGAGTCTTAGTGAAATTTTAGGAGTGATAAGTTATTCACTTCCATACTACATTCCATATTAGAGGGGTCTGAGTGTAATTAACAAAAAAAAAGGGGTGTTTACTGGTTTGTCCCTCAAATCTTTATATATTATGATTTTATCCCCTAAATCTTCATATTTAGTATTTTGTTCCCCAAATCTCATAAGTTACAACAATTTAGTCCCCCTCACTAACTTTCCCTAACACAGTTAAATATTTGACCATTTTACCCTTTTTTTCCTCTTCTCTCTTCCTCCTCTCTTCTTCTTCTCTCTTCCTCATCTCTTCTCCTTTTCTTCATTATTTCTCCTCTCTTCATTATAGCTGCTACCAGAGCAAAATACTTATACAACTCACTCAGGTGATTCTTTGCAATTAAAAATGATACAAATTCTAGCCCCCTAAACATCATCAATAGAAAGATACAACATCGAACTTGTTCAGTTTATGACCAAACCAAAATCACTGCTGACTCAGACATGACGACCGAAAGAAAAGCAGATGTCACTTCAACAACAATGAAAACAGGAGCTCCGACTAATTTCATCTTTAATGTCGGCCTCTGCTCACCATGGGAGGAAGAAAAAGCATTTGCCAATCAAGACTAATTCAAATTTAGCAAGTCGGAATTTAACCTAACCTAAATGCTAAATCTCCATATTCATTATTATTAGACCAATGCGGACTATTGCCAATTAAAATTTTTTATTAGTATAGGCTTTGCAACAAAAAACCAAAAGCATTATTTCAGTTTCAAAAATGTATGCTGTTACACAGAAAGCAAGATCTCCAGCTCCCCCTAAACAAAAACCCACACAGAAACCGGAACGCGACAACCAATATCAAGTAATCACTACAGTTGGTCAGGGATGAGGTGGTCCAAAGACGGAGGAAACTGAAGACCAAGAGGCAAAATTTCTAAACACCATTCACTGTCATAGTGCGTGCAAGAGAAACCTACTGTGCAGTGGGGCAAGAGGAGGGCGACTTCTGGGGAGGTAAGTTTCCGGTGGGATACCTCAACATCATCACCGGCGCCAATACCATCTCGGCGGAGCGGCCACACCGGGGATCTACAGCCGGTTTTGAAGGAGCTCGTTCACACCTCAGGTAGGGTTTCATCATTGGTGAGTTTTCTCGCCTCAGTTGAACTGACACATCGGCATGGAGTTCAATTGGGGGTGGTTGGGGAGGGGCAAGAACCGCGAACCGCAGGTACGTACTTAGGGGGAACACAAGGAGGGAAGGAGGACACTTGAGGCGGGGAACACTCACAGAACAACCCCAATTGAGATGGAGACTAACATGGCTGCCGGAGATAAGTCCAAACATGCAAAAATGGAGACTAACATGGCTGAGCACTAGCAACAGGAAGCTTACCGAAAGGGAAAAGAACACCTACCTCTGTGAGGGGAAACAGCCAGGACTTACGCGAATGAGGAAGGGTCCTTAGGCATGGCTTTCGCAGAGGGAAACGAGGGCAAGGATGGAGAAAAACAACCTCAGTCAGATCAACAAAGGGAAACAAAAAAGGACGGGACAACTGGGACGGTACTCTTTGGGAGACAAGAGACAAAGAAGCACCGAAATGCGGTCGGGAGCCAGCATGCCCAAGGGGAACAAGGGGGAATGATAGCATGGAGGACGAACGGTAGTTGCCTGGTGTAGACCACATCATCAGTCACTTTGGAGACAACCAGCAGATCTCTATGACTGGAGAGGCAAAAGAGGATGGGCCAAAGAGCGTGGCTACACACATTACACCAGCAAGGCGCAGCAGACGGCTAGAGCAGAAGAGGGAAGGTCAGGTGTACCAGACAGGGAAAGTGGCGTCCCTAGCCACAAAGCGCAGGGCTTTACTCTTGGACTATGAGTAAGGTAATGACTTTAACACCCCGAGATGTACTAAACTTACTAGTAAGATAATGACTTTACACCCCTAGATGTACTTAACTTACTTCCATATGATGTGTTGTTATCTCTTGCACACACATGCGACATCACTATGGGCACCAATACCAACAAACAAGTGCACAATTTACAACTAGTTAGAAATCTAGAGTCCTCAGGGATAGTTCACACCACGAAGAGTGTGGGGGAGGGTGACAGCTAAACCGTTAGGTTAGATTTGGAGGAGATAGAAACCAGTTAGCAATAAATATGCTATTTTAGAATGCAAGGGGAATTGGCACAAAGCCCAACAGCGTATGGTGTCAGAAATGTGTAGATTGTCAGCAGCAGATATTGTGTGCCTAGAAGAAACAAAACTAGCAGATCCATCCTGAAGTACATTTAGCAATTTGGGAGAGAGATACAATTTCTACATCAAGAACGCAGTTGGTGCATTCGGGGGGATCCTGATCGGTATTGATCTTAACTTTTTCGAATTGCTGGATTCAGTAGTTGGAGAATTCACTCTGACGCTTGCGGTCAAGAGAAAGATGGATGGACTCAGATGATTACGGTAGTTTATGGGCCGAATCAGAGTAACAAGTGAGGGGACCTCTAGCACGAGATCCTAAAGGTAAGGTCTTGGAAAATCGGACCTTGGGTCTTGGGAGGAGACTTCAATGTCATAAAGTTTTTGGACAAGCGTCAGAGAGGGGACACTAACGTCCGAGATAGGGATTATTTTAATGATTTGATCGCGAATCTAGATCTCATGGATATACCACTAGCAGAGCGACGGTTCACTTGGTCTAGTATGAGAGAGAACCCAACCCTAGCCAAACTCAATAGAGTGTTTGTTTTAGTGGACTGGGAGTCCAACTTTAACTTTGCCAGCGCACAACCTGTTAGGAGGCCCACATCTGACCATGTGTCTATATGTCTGTGCTCGAGTGAGCTAAAACCTAAAAGGGGCCGTATTTTCATATTTGAGAAATGGTGGTTGGAGTACGAGAAAATACATGATATTATTAAGCAGAGTTGATCACAACCAACAAATAGAATTGATGTTGCCGATAACATCTCCACTAAATTCAGGCGCCTGAGAAAAGTTTTGTTACGTTGGGAAATGAAGCACGCTGAATAGATTATCAAAGGACGAGTATATTAGAGAAATCGAAGAACCAGAGCAGGAACAAGAGACCCGAAGACTAACCGAAATAGAAAACATCCATCTGCATGAGCTCAGGGGGCTTATTGTGGAGATATATAAGAAGGAGATAAAATGGTGCTAGAAAGCGCACTACAAATGGCTGAAGGTAGGTTATGCGAACACGGTATTCTTTCATAAGATGGCCAATATGAGGAGTAATTCCATACATGCATTGGAGTCTTCGGAAGGAATCCTTACCTTCGAAAAGGAAATTCGCCAGCATGTCCATAGTCATTTCAAAAAGCTCTTCGGAAGTGTGAATCCGAACAGAATACAAATGGAAGAAGGTCAGTGGAACCTGATAGTGGATCTAACTGGTCTATATGAGAATTTTACAAAAGATGAATAAAGAACACGGTGTGGCAACTCAGTTAGGATTAGGCACTGGGACCGGATGGATTCTCACTATTCTTCTAATGCAATTGCTGGAGGGAAATAAAAGATGACGTGGTAAGACTGTTGAATGGATTCGCAAAGGGGGATGTAAATATAGAGAGGATCAATTACTCCCTCATCGTTCTAATTTTGAAGAGGGATACCCCACAAACAATCGGAGATTATAGACTGATTGTACTATTGAACAACAGCCTCAGGATTATCTCCAAGGTCTTGTCTAACAGGTTGGTGACTATCCTATCGAAAATGGTGGATGAATCGCAGTTAGGCTTTATATAGGGAAGAAACATCCTTGAGGGGATTGCCCTAACACAGGAAGTGATACACAAGTGCAATAAAACAAAAAAAGAAGGGATTCCTTCTTGAACTAAATTTCGAAAAAGCTTACGATATGGTCAGCTGGAAATGTCTCTTGGAAGTTCTTAAGAAAAGATGTTTCAGGTAATGTTGGATAGTATGGGTAGAGCAATGGCTAAAATCGGCCAAAATACAAACAATTGTCAATAGAAAGATTTGTAAGGAAATCATCTGGAGGAGAGGGATTCGACAGGGAGACCCACATTCCCCCCTACTCTTCGTTCTTGTAGCGGACAATTTAAACCGGTTCATAAGGAAAAAAGTAAATGCAGGACTCGTCGAAGGTTTACTAGCTAGCACCAGTGTAACCCTCACTAATCTATATTATACAGATGATACATTAATTTTTTGCGAGAATAAGGTAAGGGCAGCCATTGTTCTAAAATGGGTCTTTTGTTCTTTCGAAGCATGGTCGGGATTGAAAATTAACTTGCATAAAAGTTCCACAGTGACAATAGGCCCTCGGGGAAGAACAGATGCTATAATTCAAAGTATATTTAGCTGTAAATTGGATCGGTTTCCTATCAAATACCTTTGGGTACCTATAAGAAGGGGCAAACTTATGAAGCGTGATTGGTATCCGATAATCGATAGGATCAAGAGGAAGCTTGAAGGTTGGAAGGCTGGATGCCTCTCAATGGGAGGACGTATCACATTGTTCAATTCGGTACTCTCATCAACTCCGCTCTACCTTATGTCTATTTTTCTGTTCACTTCTTAAGTTAGAGAGAGGATAGATAAAATCTGACTGAGATTCTTATGAAGTGGTGTAGCACACGCTAGCCAAAAATATCGTTTAGTGGCCAGCGGTCAAGTCTGTGTAAACCAAAAAGAGAGCTGAAGATGTTCAATTTGGCTCTTTTAGTGAAATGGAGGTGGGGCCTATGACGAATCCAATGGGTCAACTGCAAAGGGTGCTGCTAGACAAATACGATCCAAGGACCGGAGGTTGGCGGGGTAGACCTCGTAACAACTCTTAACACATCGTCTTTTTGGAGAGAACTGGGAAAGTCACAAAACCTATTCGCCTCAAGCATTTCATTTAAATGGGCAGGAAAGGAAAAGCCTCTTTCTAACATAATCGCTGGTGCTCGAACCTCCTATTGAAAGTATTATTCTCGAGGGCGTTTAATTGCATGGTCAACAAAGACGCCACCATCGGCGGTGAGTTATGGCACCACAATAGATGGAATCTGAGGCTAGGGGATCACACATGTAGTATAAGCCACACACGGATCGGAGAGCTCAAGTGGCTAGGGGATCACACATGTAGTATAATGGAGGGCACAGAATGTTACATGCACGAGATAAATGTAAAACCAAATGCACGCTTAAGGTCAAAAGATTTTTGTGGCTTATTGCCAAGGATGCTGTTCTGACATTGGAAAACATCCAAAGACGGGGATGGAGAGGAACGAGTATATGCACCTTATGCAGAGCAGCAGTGGAATCGACAACACACATTTTCCTCACATGCACTTTCATGACACGTATCTGGGAGAAATTTGCGGCATACTTGCATATTACACTTCAGATGAATGTGGTATTCGATATATGGAACATGGTGGATAGAAGTAGGATCATGCGAAATGGTGTCCATGTATGTCGCATTATGATTGCAGTTATATATTGGAATGTGTAGAGAGAGAAGCAACAAAATTTGCAAACACCTTATGCATTCCAGCCATATATGTTTTTACCTTACATTTATCGATATATATTTATGGACAGGTCTATTATGTGAGAGAGAACAGATTTGCCTCTCCGAGAGACAAGACACAAGGGGACAAACAGCAGCCAACGCTGATGCCAGCCAAACTCACGGAGAGCACCTCAAGGGAAGGGCCTTCGACGACATAGCTGCTTTTGCTTGTGACCATTTTAGTTGAATGTATCTTTGCTTTTTATTCATGTATGGTATTATAGGTACTCTTCGTTAGAACCACTAAGCCTTACGACACTTTTGCTTGACTGATGTACGAATGTTATGACTCATTTATAGAATGTGGATGATGTTTTGCTCGCTGTTTAACCCCTAAAAAAAAACCTACTGTGCAGTGATGTAATAAAGTGGCAACCGATATCAGGCTGAAAGCAGAAAATTTTCTGAAACAACAATGACATAAGTAACACTACTTAGAACTTGGTAAATATTTCATGAGGCCACCACATGCACGCACCAAATAATTTCCGTAGTCTAGAAAGAGGCATGCAGAGAAATAATAGAGGCCTGAAAGAATAAGAACATGAGAGAACAGAATGGAGATAAATGAGAAAGAAACAAAAACTATGTAAGAAATCATGCTTGTGCCAGTAAGAGGAAGATATCGAAGGAAGATATCGATGCCCATACATTCGCAACTTCAAGTCGAAGAAGGGCCTTAAACAAGCACAAGGTAACACAAACTGTTGTTGAAAGCTTTCAAAGGATTATATACATATATATATATATATATATATATATATATATATATATATATATATATATATATATATATATATATATATGAGAAAACAGGAAATTCACCAGCGGTGAACGGTGAAAGGAGTTTCTTCATCGCGACTTAGATGGTCCAATACAATTATTACACGTGGCGCCAATTAAGTTAACAAATAAAAAACTCTCTTAAATGCCCTTTGAGTGGCGCCACATGTAATAATTAGCAACAAATAAAAGAACTCCCTTAAACGTACTTTGAGTGGCGCCACGTGTAATAATTTTATTGGGCCATCTAAACGACGGTGAAGTAACTCCTTTCACCGCCAATGAATTTCCCGTTTATATATATATATATATATATATATATATATATATATATATATATATATATATATATATATATATATATATATATGGGATTACTATAGGTGAGCCGCCAGCGCAGGAAAAGTTACATGAGCTAGCGGCAAAACTGTAATGATCCAATGATTTTTTGTCAATTTTTTTTACAATTACTATCACTACCTCTTTAACTTCTTTCTGATTAAATTTTATAAATTTTGAAATTTATTTATTCTTTCTTCAAGTGCATACAAAATGTTTTATTCATTGAAAACCATTAATTTTGTGTTAACTTAATGGAGAACCAAATCAAAACTAAAACTCAAGAAATTGGGTATGAGTAAACCGTAGAGAGTCGAGATCATAATCTAAAAGAATTTTTTTTAAAAAAAATTATTGGAGATAGTGGAAATAAACTGCAACTCAGATAACTTGCATAAGCCATCAGCTCATTTCCATCTCTCTCTCTCTCACTATGTATGTATGTATGTATATATATATATATATATATATATATATATATATATATATATATATATATATATATATATATATATATATATATGGGCCAAGTTCATGACAGTTCATGCCAGGGAGTTTCCAAAGGATCTTACCAATTTTCCTAGTAAGCCCACTTCTCAGTGTTTTTTTTATTCGGCTTTGAGTCCGAACAGTTATAAAGTAGGCTCTCTAGAAAAAATGGTGTGCTCCTTTGGAAACTCCCTTCATGCCAGCACTTTATGGAGATTTTGTGAGAGCTGTTCAAGAGAACAAAAGGGGAACTGCTCCACGATGCTGAAGGAGAACTATTTGTGAGTTCGTGGATAAAAACCTGAGGAGTTCTTATGATTAAATATTGGAGATCTATCATCTACATCTGTGTTGCTAGACATTGATTATATAGTTATGTGGCAAACTCATGATGTCTAGATATTCTTATTATTTATTGATTTGTGACTATAATTTTGAACGAGGATAGATCATTTGAGTGATTGAAAATTGAGATCTAATTTATAATTATCAAGTTAGCTAGAGAGGATATTTTTAGATCATTGATAGTAACTGTGGTTGTCTATCAGTAGGACAAGTGACTGTACAATTCAAAATTCGTATTACAATTACTTTGTGATTTTCTTCCATTTGGGTTTTCCATATTAAAATCTCAATGCCTTCTATTTGATTGTCTTGAGAATATCTATGTGTTTGGTTGATTAATTACATTGATAATTCGTGCTTAATTTGTCATCCATCAAATAGAGTTTTCAGGTATGTTATTGCCTTATAGTATAAGATGACTTATCGAGTGAAGGGTGATGACGCTTGTGTTGAAAGGATGATGGTGCTTGTGTGCGTTTCCCTTCCTCTAGATGCAAGGAAATCCTATGATTTTTTGCAAGTCTTGCTGTGTAACATTATAATTGAGTTATAACCAAACTCCAAAAGTACGAGTCATCCAATTCGTATCTCTCCACTCTTCTAAAATCTAAACAAAGTTATAAAAAAAATAAAATAAAAATAAATTGTAGTCTATCGCAAAAATAAAATATAAAAAAAAACATGACTATGCAATATTAGATAATAAAACTTTATTGATTTCTCTGAAGTAGAAACTCCTAACACCATAAAAGATCAATTCGCAGTGTCATTTCCAACAGGGATTTCTATGTGCTAATCTAAGTGTTGGTACAATCAACAGGTTTGCATGAAAATATGCCTAAAGGGTACATACACTGGACTTTGGAAGTTGTATACGGAGATTTTAAGAGACCGTCTGGATGTCTGTAAGTAACACTACAATTGCAACAATTGTATTACTACAAGTTGTAAGCCCGAAAATTTGGAACTTCCTTCCATTGCGAATTTAATTTTAATTACAACAATAACAAAAAAATTACAATAAAAGATCGAGTTACAAGAATAGGAAAAGATTAATTTTAATTTTCCTTTTTCAATTTGTGGGATTCTAGTAGTGGTAGAATCTTACTTTAGCACTCCATGGATGATCCGACGGGAACTCCTTTTGTACCAAGCTCCCTTGGAAAGAAGATCGCTCCTGACTTCTCTTTTCTTTGGACTTATTCTCTGGACTCCTTAACTCTTCCTGTTCTCTGTGGACTCCTCTCCGTTCTCTCCTCCTTTTTTATTTTATTTTCTCCTTCTTTATAGATTGAGGGAATGTAATTTACTCCGCCCTCAGAACATCGTGGGCAAAATTCACGTAAATTGTAAACACCCACTCTGAACGCACGCTTAGGACTACGCAGGCGGGCGCCCTAGGGTGCACGTGCGACCGGGGCGCGAGCGTAGGGGCGCGTGCTCTTCTCTATTTATTTTTTTCTTTTCTTTTTCTTTTCTTTTTATTCTTTTTCTAGTGTGTACATAACCCTCTCCAAAGTTTTTGAAATTTCGTCGTTGATTTGTAATGAATTTCGAAACACTTTGGACTTTCTAAACACTTTGCACTCTTTTGATTTTGGCTCTGTAGTCTTCATTGTGTAGTGCAATTTTCATGGTGTACTATGAACCATCTTCTGAAATCGCTATTGATGAGTGTCATATGTTGCATATTTATAACCTCCATATTATCTATTTTTGTATTTAAATAAAATTACTCATGTATTTTTAGTGTGTTTTTCAGGTAAACCTATTCCCATAAGAGGATGGCATAAACTCATAATCAGATTAAGGAACCAAGCCCAAAGAAGAGTTAAAAGTGAGCAAAACTACAAGACCATGATGCTACATGGAATTCAAGTTCAACACAATCATAAAAATCAAAAGAACAAGACAAGAAACTCATGCAGAAGAAAGGCTAGATAAAATATCCATACTTTTGTCACTATTTGGCGGCATTAGGCGCCAATTGGGGGCTCTATGCGGCCCACTCTAAGTGAATTTTTTACGAGGATTTCGATATAATTTTGTAGTTTCTCACTTGTACTCAAAGTAGGGTTTGATTTTCCGAAGACAATTGGTCGTATCCTTATAATTTAGGATTTACGTTATGATGTAATTTTGTACTCGAATTTTATTGAATAAAATTAGGGTCTGTTGAAGGGGTGACGGCCGCCATACCGACTCCAGAGGTAACGTTTGTTGTTTATCAATATTTCTTAGGTAATTTTCTTCTTATTGCCTTCTAGATAGATTTATCTTGCTTTTTAGTGTAAACTTTAATTGCGTTCTAGGAAAAATATGATCTTGCTAATTAAAACTATGAGTAGCTAAATTAGTTTAATTATAGAATGTAGATAAAACTAGGAATCCACCATATAGTTGTTCTCTAGTATTTTCTTCCTAAATAAAATAATTAAGATAAGTTTTTTCAATGAAAAGATTAAAATATAACAACTCGTAGATTAATACTTTGATAGGTTATACTTGAATTAGATTTCGTAATAGTTTATATTTAGTTAGGGTTTGGGATTATTACTTTTCATCTTTGTCATAGAGTTATCTAACAAGTTAGTTTATTTTTATGGAAAGTTGTATTTTTGATGCGTTATACTTGCATACCATTTGATAACACATGCTTAGAACACTTTAAGTAAAAATTAAAACTAAAAGATCAAATTTTTATGATAGGAAGAAGATAATAGAAGTAATTCATACTTGGAAACTAGTGAATTCTATATCTTAGGCTAATTAATATAACACAAATCCAACTTAGAACTCGTAGTTAATCCGTTAGAACTAAAGAATTAGTGAGAATAGCAAAACAGCAAAACACCTTATATCTCTGTGGAAATGACATGTACAGCGCTACACCGACACTGTGCGTTTGCAGTAGATTTATCACATCAGCTATCTTTTGACTGTTTTATTGTTGGAGGTGTACTATTGAGCCTCTTCGAAGTATAAAAGATTGTTTCTAGTGAATATTTCTTGATGTTGGCCATTTTACTTGTATTGCTCAGCCAGACTTCAATTTGTAGTTTTATTTTCAAAAAGGTTGTTATCCGCAGTCTGAAATATTTTTGATGTTTGTTCAAAAGCTAAGAGCATGACAAACAAAGTGATGAATTTGATTGATATAGGTAATTGTTAACATGTGTATGGATAATGACTCAAACTATTCAAAGGTATTGAACATGATAGAAAGAGTCTTAAAAAAAGTTGAGTCCTAACTATCTAGTGACGTCTAATATGACATATTAGGAGATATAAATAATAGGCAGAGGTATGATGTTAGCGTATTCTATATGATGATAAGCAGAGATATGATGTTAACGTGCTTTAAAGAATGATATGCAGAGGTATGATGTTAACATGCTTTATATGATGATAAATAGAGATATGATATTAACATGCTTTATAGGTTGATAAACAGAGGTATGATGTTAACATGCTCTATAGGATTCTAACCGTTCAGTGACATCTAGTATGACGGATTAGAAAAGGACAGATGTATCATTAAATATATCTTATGGTTCAATCTATTTAGAGGTTCGGGACTTGATAGTATAGAGGTAAGATTTAACTTGTTTAATCTACCCGCTCAGTGACATCTAGTATAACGAGATTTAAGTGAGGACAGAGGTATCATTAAACATGCCTCAAAACTCGACCTATTCAGAGAATCTGGCCATGATAGGAATGAGTTGACTAAACAGAGGTAATTGTTAATATGTTAGTCTTAGAATTTGACTATCAGAGATAACTGTTAACTTGATAGGGAGATGATTTTCGTCACAAGTAATTTTTAACTTGACGATGTCAAAAATAAATTCATCAGAGGTTGTACTGTTGGACTTGATGAAGTGTGAGTTTATCTTTTCTGTCAGAGGTGAAAGCTTAACATGATAGAAAAAAGATTTGATTTGATCTCATAGAGATAATTGATTTGATTTTGTATTCTGATGTCAAATGTGTGATTTTAACATGACAACAAATTTTTTTTAGGGTCACTAGACCTTCTAGGAAAAACGTGACGAGAAGTTTTGCTGTCATATGTGAAAACTTAACGTGATAGGAGACTAATCTCATTAGGGCTTTTAACAAACCCTAAGCTATCAAAAGATTTAGTTTTCCTTCACCAATCGCCATTTGAATTGGGCTAGTCATATTATTCCACTCAGCATGATGAGCTTGATGAGGATTTCGTTTGGGCTCATATGCCAAACTTTTCATCTTCCCTTCGCTTTAGCAGTTTTGGATGGTAATGTATTCTTATAATTGATTATGGATACTATTGTGACAGATTTGTCATGCGATTTTTAGCAAACTCCTAACTATCAAAGGATTTTGTTTGTCTTTACCAACTATCGTTTGAGTTGGGTTAGCCATATTATTCCTCTCAGCATGGTAAAATGTCGAGAATTTGTTTTGGCTTACATGCCAAACTTTTCCTCTTTCTTTACTCTTAGCAGCTTATGGTAGTTCATGATTGTACTCCTAGCATGATATGTTGGCAAAAAACTTGTTCTCTTCCCATTATCTTGACTTGTGTTAGGCAGTTTATGATTTTACCCCCAGCATGATAGGGTTGGGAAGAAACTTGTTCTCTTCCCGTTACCTAGACGGCATTGGACAGCTCATGTTTATATCCCCAGCATGATACGTTAGCGAGAATTTCATTTGGGCTTACATACCAAATCTTTCTTCTATCCTTAGTCATAGAGACGTTGGATTGCTTTCGTCTGATGCTCTAGTTGGGGTGGAAGTTGCACCTTAGCGGCGAGCTAGCAATTCTTCATTTGTTGTTTTCAAGAAAAGGTTGGAAGACTTCATTCCCTTAAAAATAATATTTCTTCATAATTTTTTCATAGAATGACATTATCATCCGATCATCATGTTGGTTGATCAACTGGTATGCTCCATTTGAGTAGACCGTCTCTACTACAAATAGGCCCTCCCACTTTGGCTGGAATTTGCCCTTAGTCTTATGCATCAAGATCATTAGTCGTTTGACTGCTAAAACCAAGTCGCCCTCTTTGAAAGTTCGTTCTTGCACTTTCTTGTTGAAGGCTCAGAATATTCGCACTTTATAGAGCTCTATTTGTTATTGAACTTTTAAGCGCTTTTCATCAAACGCTTCTAATTACCAAAGTTGTTGGCTATATTTTTCTTCGATGGTCATTATTGTAGTTAATGCCATCCGAAGAGAAGGAATTTGAATTTCCAGAGGCAGCACGAATTCACAATCATACACCAATGAGAATGGTGTGGCTTTGATCGGTGTTCTTATCGATATCGATAAGTCCATAGACAAACTTCCAATTTCTCATTCCAGTCGCGCTGACCTGTGGTAACAAATTTTTGTAAAAACTTTACAATAGTTTTGTTGAATACTTCTACTTGACCATTAGCGACTGGGTTATATGGGGACGAGAACAAATTCTGTATTATGAATTTGTCATAGAATTTAATATAGGCCTTGCTAGTGAATTGAGAACCGTTGTTACTGATGATCCGTCTAGAAATACCAAAACATTAGATGACGTGGTGTTTGATAAAGTTAACCATATTATTCATATTCACTTCTCTTAAAGGGATAGTTTCTACCTGAGAAATAATCGGTTATAACTAGTATGAACTGATATCCTTGAGAAGATGGTAGAGTAACAGGGGCCAAGAATATCCATCCCCGATGTCTCAAATGGCCAAGTAATCACAGTTGGATGTAGTTACTCTGGAGCATGATGTATGTAGTTTGCATACACCTGGCAAGCATGACATTATCTTTGCATATAACATAGCATCTACCATTATCGTCGGTCAGTAGAGTGGTCTCCTAATTTAGGTTCCGATTGGTGAGCCCTGCAGGCCCTATCATGAGCTTTTTTGAGTTCTTGTGCTTCTTTTCTTCACGATACGTCTAAATTTGATTGTACTTAGAATATCCGTCTATAAAAATCTACAAGCATTGTCGATCATGACATCCGTCATTGGAAGCAAAAATCCGTCTTTAGATTATGCCGCATTCAGATTTCGAAAACCGATGCAAATTTGGATCTTTCCATTCTTCTTGGGAACATGAATAGTATTTGCTACCCATTTAGGGTACTGTTTTTTTGGTATAAAGCCAGATTGTATGAGCTTCTTAACTTCATCCTCGATCGACTCTAACTCTGGACGGAATCTTCTTTGATGTTGCTTTTTTGGTTTTGCATCTGGCTTAATATTGATGCATAGCAACTTAAATATCTAAGCCTGACATGTCTTCATAGTTCTATGCAAAGATGTTGATATATTATCTGATGAGAGTTATAAGATCTTCTCTTTCTTTAGAAAATAAACTCTCACTTATGAATATGGGTTTCGGGTTAACTTCATCACCCATATTTACTTGAACCGCCTTATTTTCGGTAGGTGGTTTGCACTGCTTGAAATGCATGTTCTATTGGGAATCAAGATGTTTAACTAACGCTTCCTCTTAGGCAAGAATCAGTTCATCATTTTTATCTAGAGTTGGGCTGGTAGGCGTCATGTTCGTAGTCGGCTCCTTAAATAGTACTCCCAGACTGATATCTGAGTCCCAATCTGCTGCATTTTGGCAGATGACATCCTTTATAACCAGAGTATTAGGTGTCATGACATATCCCAACCCCTTACCGGTTTTGTGATAGTAATTTGATTCTTTTCCTTCGGGGATGAATAAGCAAAGAAGACTTCAACGTCCTTTACTAAAATTTAATCCTCGCCTTCGGATGAAGTCATATCTCATTTTCTCCATCATTCGGAATGACTTTGGTCCGCAATGACAGAACTATGGTGTTTCCTGATCTTCATCTTCACTATCATTGGATAAGGCTGCACACGATCAAACCCTTCCGAAGAGAACTAGGATTTGATCGACCCAGCAAGTAGGCATGATGTGTTTGTTAATCATGACAACCAGTAGTAGGATAACTACAATAGATATCAATATGTCCGCATGATGTTCTTATGATGCAGGACATACATTCCCATCGATTTGATAACTGTTTAATATTAGAATATGGAATCATAATACCTAACTTTGTCTTGTTGAGCTAGTCGAGATTGAGCTTAAAGTGATTTAAGTATCAAGCTACTTGACCCTCAATTTAATGAGTTGGAGGCGACAGGAGAACGTTATACCTTCACTCCAGACAATTGAAACATCTATTGTTTCATCATGAATGCCATTGCATTTCACAACGGTTTTTTTAAAAGAATGTGAGCATGATCCCCAGTGATGCAGACACGACGATCATGAGTTTCACACAAAATTTTAGCTTTTCAGTGGGCCTACAGTAATTGTCATCGCATAACTTTGACTCCAAGAGAGTTTTAGAGAGCAAGCCTCTTTCATGTATGTCTTGTAGACTACATGACCTTGAAGATAAGGTTTGTGCTTTTAGCCTTGGGTGCAAAATGGATGTAACCCTGAAGATGAGCATTTGTGATGATTTGAACACACTAATGCCAATTTGAGACTCTTATGTAGAATGAGACACGCAAGTGTCATGACAAATCTCATATGTGACCTGAGACATGCGAGTATCATGACAAACTTTGCATGGAAGCTGAGATATGTGAGTGTCATTTTGAATTTTGTATTGAAGCTGAGGAGCTCTGTGTGAAGAGTTGCTTGAGTTGCACATCTTCATTTTCCGGATAGATAGCAAGATGGTGTCTTTCTCAGTTGAAAACAAATATTTTCAACCGTAAATCCGTAAAGTCTTAACTAGTTTTTAACTTAGTTGAACTTACGATAGGTCTTTTGTCAAGATTGATGTTTATCTCGGAGTAAAACTCTGTTGGCTTGGTTGATTGCCATGTTGTAAGCCTTACGAATGATATGAGGAAATGGAGAAGTCTTGGAACTTCATATATCTCATTTACAACTCCAAGTTGAAATAATTCTTATTGTAGAGAAAAAGAATCAACTTTTGTTGTTGATTTGCTAAGCCCGTATCAGCCTAAAGTGTCTTTAGAGACTGGGAGGAGAGCGGTCAAAATTGTTTTTGAACCATCCAGTTATTATTACAGTTCGCCATATTAGCTGTTGCTTGGATGATGGATATAGCCTCATATGCTAGAAGCAAATCCCGCATTGCTTTGGAAGATTTTGTTTACCTTTCTTAGGCATGATAGCTTATTTAGGGTTAGGAAAGAGAGCTCTTTCATCATGTTGGACTATATGTTGTATGGATGATCCTGGTCAATCTTATCATATTAAGCCCCTGCAACAAGAATAAGTTATCTCACTCTACATATGGGTCAGTTGTTACTTTTGGTCTTTCCCTATAGCTGAGCTTCATTAGAATTGCATGCTAAAACTAAGTCTGACTAAAGATTGTAATTTTAATCTATATGTTGGCTTGTAATAAGAGCCCTATTGAAACATGGACACGGGCCCTATCCCCTGGGTGAGTAGTGCAAAAGCAAGAGTCTTTCTGAAACACCGGCCCTACCCCCTAGACTGTGCAAGATTCCTCATATTGCAGTATATGAGAATCATGTATTGAGGTTGAGCCTCATGTCTACTTTGGTTCACATGAGGCTTAGCCCCTCATTTGATTTAGTAAAGAATGGGCTAAGCCTTATGCATAATCTGATTCACACAAGCCTTAGCCTCACATTTAATTGCTTGAGTCTCATAAACAATGCGGGCTTCACAAGTTATGAGTGTTCTTTGAGGATCTTGAGTTTGTTGTTGGGCTCAACTTGAGTTTGAGCTTGACCCATTTTCTATTGTATGAATAGTGAGAGTATCGTCGTGCACCATGAGATTCGAATTCTCACTAGAGAGAATGTGGTTGGGTTTATCTTCAATTGATGTATATTTTGAACACATTTCCTATCTTGAAGATAACATTTCTCAAGCTAAAGCATCTTCTCTTCTTTAGATTCATTTGAATTTGTATATAATATTTGAGTTTGATGTTTTGACAATAATTTCTTTTTCAATCATCTTGAGTGTTGGATAAATATTACCTATCCAATATAGTTAAATATGCCCATTCGAATCATGTCGCACGAGTTACATCGGGGTCGAACTACCCGAATAGCTCGCCAGGGGTGCAAGAGGCGGCACACCTCTGTCAAGGGTGCGTGGAATAGCACCCCAAGCCTCGAAAATTTTAAGAGGATTGGTTATTGAATTCTATATAAATTTCCTTCAAAACATGATTACATATAGCTTAGCTCACGCTGACCTAAGCCCTACGCACCTTTGGAGTGCTTTTAAAAGACCGTTGCTGAGGAGCGCATAGAGTGTGTGCCTCTACTGCAGCGCTCAGACGAGCACGCAAAAGGCGCGCCTCAAAATCTATGTTGAGGAAATTTTGCATCTCATGATCTATAGAGAGAAGATGGAACGGAAGCGCACGTTAGGTGTGTTCATCCTCAAAAGAAAATCATGATAAGGCACTTTCTTATGAGTATCTGAAAAGGCATAAGGTGGGGCACACGGAGCAGAACATTCCAAAAAAAACTTGCGCACAGTGCTCCCTGCCCGCGTGCTGGTGAGTGCCATATGTTGCATATTTGTAGCCTTTATACTATCTATTTTTGTATTTAAATAATGCTACTCGAGTAGTTTTAGTGTCTTTTTCAGATAATCCGATTCATATAAGGAGATGGTATGAAATCAGAGCCGGATTAGGAAACAAATCCTATAAAAGAGTTCAAAAAGAGCAAAACTACAAAATTAAAATACTACAGAGAGTTAAAATCAAATACAGTTAAGGGAATCAAGAGTACAAGACAAGAGACTCGTGCAGGAGAAAAACCAGAGCAAATAGCCATAGTATTGCAGCTAATTAGCAGCATTTTTTGCCAATTGGCGGCCCAAAGTGGGCCCCACAGGCTGGTGTTTTCTTGAGGGTTTTGATGTAATTTTGTAATTTTTCAGTTGTATTAGAATTAGAGTTTGATTTCCCAATCCTATATATTGACCGTATCTTTGTATTCTAGGGTAGAATCCTAAAATTCTGTACTCGGATTTGATTAATAAAATTAGGATTTGCTGAAGAAGTGACGGCCACAATACCGTGCTCCAGAGGTACGCCATTGCTTTGAGATATTTGTTTACTTTTTAGATAAATTTATTCACTTTCTAGATTAGTATTAATTATTTTCTATGAATAAAAATTCGATCTTGCTTACTAAGATTATGGATAGCTAATTTTCTTTAGCTCTAGGATGTAGATAAAGTTTGTATAATAGATCTAATATGGATTTATCTCATCTAACATGTAGATGAAGGATTATTGATTTATCTCATCTCATCTTCTTTAGCCATAGTATTATGAACAGTCCCCCTGCATTTAATTAATAAGGTGTTAACAAAATATGCTACATATAAAATACATATATATAGTCCCTCAGTCGTGAGCGGACATAACGATTTAAAACCACCAAATGCCTAAGGAGAGTCACTAAAACATAATTAAACATAGAGTTGTTGCATCTACAAGCACTGTAGATGACATGTTGTTTATCCAGATGTCCTGAGCTGTAGTATGGTGGTGCCCCTCATGTCGTCCAACTATTATCTCGATCATTCTGCATAGTAGTCATTCGGTGAAGTAATTATCTAGCATCGAGCGACATTTCGTAGACCCAATAAAATTTCAGTACCCCGCAGAGGCTTCTGTCTCAACCCAAGCCACCATACTTATTTGTGATTTCCCCCATTGTAACGTCACAAACCAAGCTCCTCTGGCTAGCCTGTTTTTGCGTTGCAACCCACATCTGTATAGTCGGTAGTTGGAGTAGAGTCCCAAAGCAACCGCCTCACCAACAACAACCAAAAGAACAGGAACAACAGCAAACCAATATGAGATTATATTGCTATACAAAAAGGAAGGCTGACCAGGCAATTTCCGACCAGGTAAGTCAGTCTCCGACGAGGTCTCCGGTGAAGGGAAAAAAAATCGGGTTGGAGAAGAATCCAGTGACCTCTGACTGTTGTCTCATCATCGATCGTTTGTCATCGGGGGCAAGTTAGGAAGCCTTTTGTCAACCTGCGACCACTCACCAATTCTAGCAATGGATTTTGGTTGGAACTAGTTGGGAAGAGGAAAAAGCAAAGAAGAAAATAACAGTGAGGATGATAAGAACCCCAAACATAAAAGGAGAAGTTGGTCAGAAGTAGTTAAGGGATCGCCGGGGTTTCTGACCCCAAGGCGATAGTGATTCTGATCAAGTCTGATGACATATTTACTGGAGAAGAGGTACTGGTAATGCTAGTAGCAGTCAAGGAAGTGGTTGGACGAGCAGCGAGTAAGTACCCCAAGGAGGAAGTGTGGACGGTAGTCAAATCCAGAGTGACCATTAATAAGGAGAGGATGGTGAATGCGGGCACGACAGTAACGGAGGGGGACAGGAAGAGAAAATTCTCACCGATGAGGAGGCGACTTTCGGGAAGCCCGGAAACATGATAGGTTGGCGGGAAAAAGGGACATTTCAAAGACAATTGCCTATTCATCCGTTGCAGGTTTTGTAAAGGACTTGGCCACAAGATTAGAGAGTGTCCCATTGCTCCAGAGAGAAAGTAGAAGCCGAAAGTCACACTCAAGCCCAGATCACACCCAAGTTCAGATAGCTGTACGAGGCAGCATAATTTGGGGCTTAGAACAATCCCAAAAGTTTCGGCCATGAACAACGCAACAAAGGAAGATAGCAACATGGATTTTGGAGCTCTGGCTCCTCCACCAAGGACAAAGCCTATAGCCTTTATCCCGATATCGGATCATACATGGGAGGAACAACAACGGCTATCCAGAACCTTAGTGGTCTTGTATCCCGGGCATGGAAATCCCTCAATGGAAGACATGAGGGAGAGATTGGCATCATTGTCAAGGGAGTTTGCTACGCCAACTAGATCATTCACGATGGTGGGAACAAATTTTTGACATTTTTTCCTACAGAGGCTGGATTATCATTCGCAGCAAGTAGGATTTCAGTTCCATGCAGGGAATGTAAGGCAGGCTTTAAGGTGTGTAGATGGAATGGAGAAGAAGACGACTAGTTTTACTCATTTCTGGTGGTGGCATGGGTGGAGATCAGAGGTTTGCCAATACATCATTGGAATAGAGTGGATATCAGCAAGTTGATGATCAAATTCGCACACATCATTGACATCGATGAGGATACCAGTCAAAAACATGAATTAGACTGTGCTAGGGTCAAGGTGGGTTGTGATAACCTAGCGGCGATTCCGTCGCAGTTCGACACAGTCCTGGGAGGCCAACTCTATGCAATCAGATTGAAAATAACTCACAATTACTGCAAGAATAGCTCTTCTTCGGTGGGTCTCGAGGACGTCACGGTCACCGACAAGATTGGTGGATCCAATCAACCATCGACTGGGATAGTTAGCCTCCCCGCCGGCAACCGGCGAAGCTTCACATGGAAGAGAGTTGACAGAACTTTGGAAACATAGAAAGGGACCACGGCGGTGCTGGCACCGGTCAACTAGATGGTACACAACAAAATTCAAAATCATAGAAAACATTTTGAGGAAAGAGCTAAGATGGCCTTCAGAGTTGGAACGGAGGAGGGCCTGGACAAAGAAAAAACATAGGTTGAGGGCCACCTGCCTCCATCGAAAGGCATGCAGGAGCCCTCTTCACCCACTTAGTCTTACCTTTCCGATGGGGAGAAGTACACCACACGAAGGGGAAGTTGTTTGAATGGCGGATGACCCGCTGGTCATTAATGAGAAAGGATCCATATTTGGAATCTTGAGGAGAGATGAGGGAGGAGAACCATACTTGTTTGGGGAAGGCGATGACTTTACCTGCCTAAGGGTGAGAGGACAGTGGGAGAAATCCAGAGCTAAAGCAAAAGGGGAGGGTGGAAGAAATCAGAGGAAGCCAACAAGACGCGATGGGGGACGGAAGGCAGAGCGGCGAAATTGAAAGGAGAGAGTCCCGAGGGGAAGTTGATGGGGACGGGACATTGGTTGGGGAGTGGGTAGAGGGGAAATGACAATCTCCCTTTCCTTTATTAGGGGAAAATAACATTGGTGGGGCCCAATTGAGTGGGGATATAAGGGCTGCAACAATACTTGAGGGAGGTTCCAATGGGACCTGCTGCCCTCTAAGTGGCGAAATAGAGGGGTACAAGGCAAAACAAGGGGGGACCCGCATACTAGCTAGAAATATGGATGAGGAGAGTAGCAAAATGGGGAGAAATGAGGCGACTCGTGGTTTGGGTGAAGTGGGAGAGGATCCAAGTACTTTGAAAATACATGAAATTGGCTTGGAGGGAGAACTGGGCCCATATATGAGTTTGGAGAAGGATAATACCAATATTAGTGGATCAGCTAGACCACAAGAAAATAACAGACCGAATGGTGAAGGGAGTTCTAGAAGGCACCTGGATTTCGGCCAAGAGTCTTCTAGCAAAAGTGTGGAGTACATAGGTTTGTTAGCAACACTAAACAACTTCGACAAAAACTTTGCTAGGGACACTATTGCTAAGCTCCTCGAAAATGTTATGTGTAAAGAAAATTTGAGGCAAAACAGGCATGCTAGGAAAAGACAACCTCCAGATTACCTAAGCAGATCAGGGTGATAAGGAAGACGCTTAATAGTGAAAGGCAAGAGACAGTGTTGATAGAGAAGGAGACAACTGAAGCAATATAAATGGAGGTTGTGAAGCTGACACGGGATCACACAGAGGCATCAGACGTCCAGACGCAGTGCAGAGGGAGCTGCAAGATAAGGAAAACCCGACTGAGGACAAGAGGCCGGATGAACTACTAGACCAGGGGGTGCGTGCTACGTCTTTGATCACGTTTTCCAGGAGAAGCAAAAGATTAGAGGAGAAAAGATGTGGATATCACTACCAGCTGAGACAGGTTGCAGCATCAACTACTAAGCACAAGGCAGAATAGACAGACCCTCCTCCAAGTACAACTAAGCCAGATTTTAATATTCTTAATTGTGTGCCTGATGATGTGTAAATTGCTTTAGTCCATACATGTGATATTGATTTGGGGGTGGGAAGCACAGACCAATTACACAATCTCACACATTTAAAAAATCTAGATGCCTCGTCATTAGAGAATCAATATGGGAGCGTTATGCCTTAGAGACACTAGCAGGGGTGGTCGTGGAGAAGATAATATATATATATATATATATATATATATATATATATATATATATATATATATATATATATATATATATATATATATATATATATATATATATATATATATATATATATATATATATATATATATATATATTCGATGAATTGTTTTTTTTAGAATGTTAGAGGGCTAGAAAACTCGGCCAAATGACGAATGGTCATGAAAGTGATACGCACTACTAAGATTGACATTGTATGTATGGAGGAAACAAAGCTAACAGATCCTGATCCCAGGGACTTGGGATCCATTTCCTTTAGGAAATTTTACAATTTCTGTATTTTGAATGCGAGAGGAGCATCAGGAGGGATCTTGATTGGAGTCAATAGAAACTATCAGATCTTGAATTCTTGGTCGGGAGAGTATTCACTATTAGTTAGAGTAACAAAGTACGCGGACGGATGGGTCCAGATAGTGACTACTGTGTATGGACTAAATGAGAGAGGGTTGTGCACACAATTCTGGAAAGAACTTACAATCATTAGAAACAACTATGACGATCTATGGATTTTGGGAGGGAATTAGAACATCACTAGATTTGTAAGTGAAAGGAGAGAGGAGGATAGGTCATTTAAGGTAGGGAGGAGTTTAATGACTTCATTAGCCAATTGGATCTCATAGATATACCTTTGTCGGACCGAGTATTCACGTGGTCAAACATGAGGCTCAACCTGATAATGGCTAAACTGAATAGGGTATTTGTTTCTGAAAATTGGGATGCCAAATTTCCTTTAGCCGAGATTTGCTCCCTTCAACGACTGATCTCAGACCATATTCCAATTTTGTTCATTTCTGGAGAGATGAAACAAAAAATGCATAAGCGTTTTCACTTTAACAAATGGTGGCTGGAATATGGAGAGATGCACGACCTGATTAGAGAAAGTCGGTCTCAGCGCACAGGAGCCAATGATGCAGCAGAAAACATAAATATTAAATTACGCTGCTTATGGAAGGTATTGTGGAGATGGGAACGGCGTTTTAGAAATGAAGGAAGGAGCAAGAAGAAGGACATATTGAAGGAGCTGGAGATATTAGAAAAACTGGAAGCAAACCGCAAATTGTCCTTAGACGAGAATAGTAGGGTACTACAACTAAGTAGAAAGATTGAAGAAATATATAAGAGGGAGGAGTTACGATGGAGATATAGAACACATGCTAATTGGTTAAAGGAGGGAACGTAAATACTGCTTTTTTTCATAGATGGGCAAGTATGCGGTATAGAACAAATAAGATCCATTGTCTAAGGGTGAATGATATACAAGTTAGTGGGGACTTGCTGAAGGAACATGTATACCAAAATTTTAAGCGGTTGTTTGATAGGAAGAACAAATTCCACATTCACTTGAAAGAGGGTGCTTGGGAGAGCAAGGTGGAACTCTTTGATCTAGACGAGGAGTTTCAAAAGGAGGAGATCAAAAGAGCGGTATGGAAGTTGGGCGAAGACAAGGCACTAGGTCCCGACAGAATTCCGTTATTCTTCTTTAAATTTTTCTGGGAGGATATCAAGATGGATTTCGCTTGGCTAATGAAAGATTTACTCAAAGGGATAAGTAGATTGGATAGAATCAATTACTCGGTCATTACTTTAATACCGAAGAAATGCTCACCTGAAAAATTGGTGATTATAGACTGATTGCTTGTTTGAACAGCACAATTAAGATAGTATCTAAAATACTGGCTAATTGACTGGCACCAATACTCAAGCTATTGGTAAAGGACTATCAAACGGATTTCATTGCTGGTAGAAATATATTGGCAAGGGTAGGCACGACATATGAAGTTATTTATCAGTGTAAGAAATCCAAAATAAATGGATTCATGTTGAAACTAGAGTTTGAAAAAGTTTGACATGGTTAATTGGGAGTGCCTAATGGAAACTCTCAAACTCAGGGGATTTGGAGCAAAATGGAGGGCATTGATTAAAACCGGGTTATATTCTCGTAAAAAGCAGGTAATGATCAATAATACAGTAGGGAAGGAAATAGTTTTGAGGAGGGGTTTACGATAAGGAGAACCTTTCTCTGCTATTGTTTGTTTACAGAAGCTGAAGGTTAAGGAAGAAATAGAAGGTCTCCCAAGAGCTCCCAATATGTCCTTTGTTAACTTACAATACGCAGATGATATGTCCATTTTTGGACAAGACAATATAAAAGAGGTCATAACCATCAAATAGGCACTATGTTGTTATGAGACTTGGTCGAGTCTGAAAATAAACTTTTGGCAAGAGCTCGCTGGTTTGTTTGGGATCAAGAAACATGTCGATGTAAGTAATCAGGAAAGTGTTTCGCTGTAAGGAGGAACAATTCCCGATCACATACTTGAGAATACCGATGAAACCAGGGAAGCTTTCAAAACAGGAATGGTTTCCTGTTCTTAATTGTTTTGAGAAAAAGCTGGAGGGTTGGAAAGGAAAATATTTGTCCTTGGGAGGGAAGGTAGTTATGCTCAATGTGGTACTTTCCTCTCTACCGCTATATTAAATGTCATTTTTCATAATGTCAAAGTGGGTGAGAGAAAAATTGATTGGATTAGAAAAAGGTTTCTCTGGAACGGAGTGGACACATCATCCAACAAATACCATATGGTCACATGGGCACAGGTGTGTAGACCAAAGGAGGCAGGAGGTCTAGAAGTCGTGGAACTCAAGACATTTGACATGTCCCTTATGACAAAATGGTGGTGGTACCTAATTATGCGTAATCAGTGTTCGTTATAGACGTTATTACTCAACAAATATGGTCCAAAGAGAGAACATGGCATAGGAAAACAATGAAAAACATAATACCTCAGTTTTCTGTAAAGAGATGTTAGTGACGAAACATTTAGTCTGCTACAGTTTGGAATATAAATTGGGAAAGTTAAAAAAGATAGCTTTTTGGCTTGACAGATGGTGCTCGCAGATCCCTCACAAGGTAATATTTCCAGACATCTTCCAAAAAGCTAATAATAAAAATGCCAGAGTTAGTGATTACCGGGACGATCGAGATGGAGATGGAACTCGACAATATTATCTGGACAGGATTTTATCAAAGTAAGGATGCTAAAACAGCCTCTTTGCTAGAAGAGAACAGACCGATTTGGAGATGGGAGAAGGATGATAACTTCACAGTGAAATCCACATACCATCATTTCATAAACGGTGGAGTTGCCTTGGTGAACACCAAGTGGATTTGGATAGCTAAATGTCCCCAAAAGGTAAGATTATTCTTATGACTCGTTTGCAAAGAAACTCTCCTTATCTGGCCGAAACTACAAAAAAGAGGATGGAGTGACCCCAACATCTGCGTCTTGTGTAAGAGAGATGAGGAATCAACTGAACACATTATATTTATGGGGTATTTACTAGTTTGTCCCTCAAATCTTTATATATTATGATTTAGTCCCCCAAATCTTCATATTTAGGATTTAGTCCTCTAAAACTCCTAAATTACTACAATTTAGTCCCCCTCCCTAACTTTCTTTAATTTTTGACATGATATTAACATTTTATCGCTCCTTATTCATTCTTTCTCTTTCTCCTCTCTTCTCCTCCTCTCTTCCTCTTCTCTTCTCCTTTTCTTCATTATTCCTCTTCTCTCCTCCTTCTCTCTTCCGCCTATCTTTTCCCAATGAAGAAAAGAGGAGGAAGAGAGAAGGAAGAGAAAGTAGGAATAATGAAGAAAAAGAGAAGAGAGACGAAAGAGAGGAGGAAAAGAGAAAGAATGAATAAGGAGGGGTAAAATCGTAATATCAGGTCAAAAATTAAAAAAAGTTAGGGAGGGGGACTAAATTGTAGTAACTTAGGAGATTTGGGGGACTAAATCCTAAATATAAAGATTTGGGAGACTAAATCATAATATATAAAGATTGAGGGACAAACCAGTAAATACCCCTATATTTAACTGCTCTTACTCCAGAAGTACATGGGACTCGTGTACTCGGTCACTAGGGCTGAACATCAATATTGTTTCAGACGTAAGTCTTTGGAGAAGACTTGATAGGGGGTAATGATAACTGAAAGCAAAATGCAACAATAACTATTCTAATATTTGGAGAAGACTTGATAGGGGTAATGATAACCGAAAGATTAGAATAGTTATTATTGTATTTTGCTGAACCATTTAGTGAGAGAGAAACAGTAAATT
Source organism: Dracaena cambodiana (assembly GCA_036321105.1). NCBI lineage: Eukaryota > Viridiplantae > Streptophyta > Magnoliopsida > Asparagales > Asparagaceae > Dracaena > Dracaena cambodiana. The sequence continues at coordinate 38,892,080 of JAYEPQ010000012.1, forward strand.
ATTTAATGATAAATATCATTCCATTGATTACTGCATGAGACTTACCGTTCATGATTTCATTATTTGGGCAGGTTTTTCTTCGGATGAGGAGAGACTCCATTTATCGGACAGCTCTTCAGGAAATGACATTGACGACACCCTACCACATGAGGAGTAGGAGAGCACATTGGCTATTAGATGGGTGAGGGATTGGCGATGGACCCATCTTTTGCATGCAGGATCATTGTATTTCTATTCGGATTTTCATTTTGTTGCTTTTTATGTAACTTTATTTAAAACCTTTGGTATGTAACCTTATTAGGGTCACCCTACTTGTGGTTGAAAACTATGAATATTCTGTTATTATCTCTTTAAGAATGGTTATATCCCGTCGTTATCGTCAAAAAAATCCCGCATTTGTATAGTCTAATCATTGGTCATTTGTCTTTCTTTTCCTTCCCACCTCCTAATCATCCAAATATTGGTCTACGAAAACACTCACTATAACTCTATCTGAACAAATCCGCCAAGTCAAATAGACCATACGGGCCTGCCCACATGGCCCAGTGTCATCCCAACCAGACACTATTGAATTTTGAAATTAAACAACTTATAACACATCATGGGGGTCCGCATCTTGCCTCGAATTCCGTGCAAATAGGTTGCGAGGAGTTCGCAATCTTCTCGCTCCTCGTGATCCACAATGAGTCGTGGTTCTCGGTTTCGAGACTCCTTGCTCTCCAGATATCCGCAATGAGCCGCAGACCATTGTCTTCTCGCTCTGGGGATGTGAACCTTAGACTCCTGAGACCGAGGCCACTGCTGACGTAGCTATCATCAGAACCACCGATGAGGCTTGGTGGGCTTTCCCTGGCCAAGATCGATGATGGTCGTGCTGGTGCTGTTGAGCAATCGGAGAGGGAGCCGCAACTCCTCTCCTCGCTCTCCTTCACGCAACTCTGTAGTCACTGTCCCTCGCCACCTCTGCCCCTCTTTTGCCAGAGGTCGACAGACCGGCTCCCACTCCAACTGGAGTGGTGGCCCACTCTCCCTCCGATCGCCGGCGTGACAGGTAGCAACATCTCTCTCCCTCTATAGCTTCTCTTCTTTGACTTTGGATTGTGGGGATATTTGGATCAAAGGGGGTTGGGCAGGGGGGAGGGGGGGCTCGGTGGTGGCCTAGTCACCCCCTCCCGGGGGGGTGGGGGGGGGGGGGGGGGGAGGGGAAGAGAGAGAGAGAGAGAGAGAGGGTTTGTTGTGTTTGTGGTAGTTCAGAGAGAGAGAGAGTGTGTGTAGGAGCTAGTTATTGTTGTTTTATCCCAAGGCTCGATGTTCTACTTATGATAATCGAAACTCATACAGAGAATGGCAAGAAGTTAAAAACCTGAGAGATCAGACCTAGTCAATAGATGCAGGATAGTAGTTGCCTTCAATTTGAATCAGCATTCGCAAAAATTTTGTGCAATTCTCACTTCCCAAACTGCTCAAAGCTCTTCCTCAAGCATTTCACTTTGCAGGAAGTTAATCAGAAAACCTTGATTTGAAAGAGACAAAACATAACCTCTCCCCATCATTAAATCATGAACTGTCAAACAAATTCCTCAGTTCTCTTCTTCGAACATATATCATGTAGAGGTAGAAAATAATTCATCGACCAATCTCATTAGCAGGATGCTATAACTAATTACAATAGCATATTAAGGTCCATCTGCAACAATATATTATGACCAACACATATAGAAGTTGGACTAGAACAAAGAGCGATATTCAGAAACTAAAATACACAGCACACCACAACTTCTCACATCATGAACTACTTTTATTGCAATCTTTAACTATGTGGACACCATTCTAGACAAAGAATGGTTTTGCAACAAGGTGAAGGTTCTGTTTCCTTCGTGCTGTTATTCCAGGAGAATCGTCCATGTCAAGATCCTCGCTTTTCACACCCTCAGGCAACTCCCAGTCAAAACTATGCACGAGATTTGCTAATGCAAGCTCAAGTGTCGAGACTGCAAACTGCATTCCAGGACAAATTCTACGGCCAGCACCGAAAGGTATGAACTCAAAATCATGACCTCTGAAATCGACAGGATAGTCTATAAATCTCTCAGGTCGAAATTCCTCAGGTGCTTCCCAAGCTTTAGGATCCCTGCCGATTGACCAAGCGTTGACAAGTACTCTAGTCTTCTTTGGAACTTCATAACCTTGCACCTTACAGTGATCCATCGATTCTCGGGGAATTAGCAGGGGAACTGGAGGATGCAATCGCAAAACCTCCTTGATCACCGCCTTCAAGTAGCTCATGTTGCTCAAATCTTCCTCTCTAACGATAGATTCACATTTAGCTATCCCTCTTACCTCGTCCTGCAACTTTTTCAATTTTTCCGAGTTCTGAACAAGCTCTGCCATAACCCAATCGAGGGTTATGAATGTTGTATCAGTTCCCGCTGCAATCATATCCTATCCAAATTTAAAACACACAGCAATAATAAGTAACTAGAACTCAAACGTAAAACATCTCTACAACTTGCAAGCTAACTCAAGTCACCCTGGCTATAAAAAATTACACAGTTACCTGTAGGATTGCCTTAATGTTGTCTCTGCTTAGGGAGAAGTCCATATTGTTCTCTCTCTGAAGGGAAAGCAGAACATTCACAAAATCACTTTTCTCTCCTGGATCATCTGCACCCTCTGCATCTTTCGATCTAACTTCAATAATCTCATCAAGAACATCATCCCATCTCTTTGCGTTCCTTGTAGCCCGTGCCCGCATGCCAAAAAACACATCGAACAAAGCAAGTGATGGCATGAAATCACTTATGCTGAATTGCCCGAGAATGAGAACATTCTCCTCAATCAGCTTACAGATAAACTCAGCCCTGCCCTCTTTTCTCAAATACTTTCCAGAAATAGCTTTAAACAAGATAGCAATCGCGAACCAATTCAAGACTTCGCTCATATTGACCGTGCCAGAGGACAAGTTTATCTTTGAAATCTTTGCAACCATGGATGCCACTTCCTCCTCGCGCACTGACCGAAAGGTCTGTACCATTCTAGTGCTCAGCAGGTGATTAACACAGATCTTCCTCATCTGTCTCCAGTGCTCACCATATGGTGCGAAGACCACATCTGTGCCACCATATAAGAGAATATCCGCCGTCATGAAAAAAGGTCTGCTTGCGAAAATATGATCATGAGTCCTCATGATCTCTCGGGCTGTGTCGGCCGATGAAACGATAAGGGTTGGTATCTCCCCCAGCCTGAGGAGCATGAGGGGTCCATACCGTTTGGAGAGAGCATGAAGGGACTGGTGAGGGAGTGAGCCAAGCTGGTGCAGGTTCCCTAACAAGGGAAGCTTTGGCGGGCAAGGTGGTAACAGGGATTTGGTTGATTTTCTTGTGATGATGATTAAAACTATGATGGGAAGCAAGAAGAGGAGAGCAAGCAGAGAGAGATCAGACCAAGCCCAGAGAAGAATGGGTGACATGGTGAGCTAATTTGCCCCAACAGATCCTTCAGGGATTTGGCTAAGATGTTGAAAGTATTGGAAGGTCGGTCAAGGCATCAAAGCCTGTTAATTAACGTCAGCGTATGATCGGATGAAGATACCCTTCTGTCTTTTATTAAAAAGTCAAAAAGGATTTGGTAGCAAGAAACGGGAATTTCTAGATGGGCACAGTTTTTTCTTCCTTAATGAGCCAACTTTTTCTAGTGAGCATACTCTCTCTTTTAAAAAGAGAAGATTTTCCTAGTGCGCACACTAAAATTCCTAAACTATCTTACTCTCTCTCTCCGATTGATTTCTTCTTTTTCTTTTTCTTCTTCTTCTTCTTGGTCTTCTTCTTCTTCATCTTCATCTTCTTCTTCTTCTTCTCAATTTCACTCTCTTTCTATTTTTGAAAAAAAACGAAAATTTCTAGAAACTTCCCGACGACATCGCCACCCCGCCTCCCCCCTCTCCCCCTCCCCCTCCCCCTCCCTGATCAGATCCAGCCATTCGGGACTGTCAGTCCGGATGGACTGGACGGATCCGGGCTAACCAGCCCATATCAGGCCAATCCATCCAGATTAACAGTCCCGGATGGATGGGAGGATGAAAGAGGGGGTGAAGGAGCGACAGTTTTGACCAAGAATTTTAATGGCAAAATAGTAAATAAAGGGAAGATTTTAAGTGGGCTCACTAGGAAAAAAGCTGTGCCCATCTAGAAATTCCCCAAGAAACATATCAAGAGGCTTATTATCTAGGGGCACGCCCCTAGAGGCAAGAGAGAGCGAGAGAGAGAAAGAGAGAGAGAGAGTAGAAAAGAGCTCTCAAAATTTCCAGCCAGTAGAAAAGAGCTCTCAAGAAGGATGGGGTCTGGGGATCTCTAACCTGAATCATATGAATAAAGCCCTCCATCCAAATGGTAGTGGCAGCTGATGGTAAATCCTGGAAAATTGGTCATGAAGATCTTGAGGAATAAATACGGCCCAGCTACAGGCTCATTGATAGGCAAACAAAAATTCCACTAATCTATCGGGGTTTTGGAAGGGGATAATGATGGTAAAAGAGATTTTCTACTCGGCACTAGCCTATACAGTTGGGAGCGGTCACGAAATCAGAATCTGGAGAGATAGATTTTTGGTTGGGGGTTGGAGGGGATTGGGAGGGATACACTCATTATGCACAACTATCCAGAACTATATAATTTTGTGAGGAATAAGGAGGCTATAGTTGAGGAATATTATAGGAGAAACCATTTTAGAATGCAGCTGGTACACACTAAAAGTTTTCGAATCAATGGTACAATAGAACCTATCAGAAAAGCTATCCTCCCATGTTTGACCTACCCTAGGGCAAAGGGACATGCCAGAAAGGAGCTGGTCTAGGTCCAAGAAATTTAGGGTGGCCTCGTGTTACAAGATAGTGAATTCAAGAGGGCTCGTAAACCCATTAACTTGGAATGCTTAGAACACAAAAGCACCGGTAAAAATACAGGCTTTTTTTGGGCTAATAACAAGAAAAGCCATCTTGACATGGGACAAGCTCTAGAAAAGAGGATGGAAAGGTCTAGGCTTATGCTATCTTTGCTCTAAAGACGTAGAAACATTGGAACACATCTTTTTCCAATGTTCCTTTGCAAAGGATATCTAGTGGAGTGTCTTTATAGGAGACTTAAATGGCAAAAGTATCCTCAACAACATATAAACACTCTGGAGTGACTCTAACACCATAAAAGGGAAGGGAGGGAGGATGGATAAGCTTAAAGAAAAACTAAAAATTAGGTTGGGTTTGTGGAATGTATGACTTGAAAGAAATAATAGATTATTTAGAAGTCATGCTTCTAATATCTAGATTTGTTTATCTAATATTGAGGATGATTTCATTTGGTGGACAAATATGATGGAGAGGGTGGATACGATGCAAAACATATGTACATTCAGGAAAGACCTATGCAGAAGCCTGAAATTAAGGGCCTCTGGATCATGAGGCATCTACTGCAGAGGAACTGTCATCACAGATTCTAGAAACTATAGAGGAGTGACTTGAGGAGCTATCACAGGAGGACTTATTAGTATACATACCCTTGACGGTGGCATTGTCCTGAGAATATTGTTTTTTTTTTTTTTTTTGTAGACAAACTATGTGCTAATTAAACTATTGTGTTTCATTGAGAGGGTTCAATGGAATGAGAACAGAGAAGGCGAAGGAGAATCTATAATGGGGGTAACCAGTGATTAAAAAAAGAATAGAAAAAAGGATCGATTAGTCGGAATTCCAAACAAAAAAATTGGTAAAAAAAATTATATATTCGAAACAAGAACAAACAGGAAATCAATGACACAAAACAAAACCAAGTCCAGAAGCCAATGAAGAAGGAAGGGAAAAAAAAGTAGAAGGAGTAGGACGAGAGCTTCGGTTCACGCATCGGGAGGGAGAGGGACAGTCGGAGTCTCAAAAAAAATATCATCATCGGCATACCCGTGGGAATGGGCAGTGGAGTCTAACCAACTAGGAGGATGTCACAGAGAGTGCTACCTCAACTAGTAGCCGAGGAAAGGTCATGGCCAACATGCGTTCGAAGGTACTGGAA